>CM070579.1:88612333-88615264 GCA_036346355.1 Rhipidocladum racemiflorum | reverse complement strand
CTCCTAAACTCCTAAACCCTAAACTCCTAAAACCCTAAACCCTAAACCCTAAACTCCTAAACCCTAAACCCTAAACCCTAAACTCCTAAACCCTAAACCCTAAAACTCCTAAACTCCTAAACTCCTAAACTCCTAAAACCCTAAACCCTAAACCCTAAACTCCTAAACCCTAAACCCTAAAAACCCTAAACTCCTAAACTCCTAAACCCTAAACCCTAAACTCCTAAAACCCTAAACCCTAAACTCAAACCTAAACCCTAAAACCCTAAACCCTAAACCCTAAACCCTAAACCCTAAAACTCCTAAACTCCTAAACCCTAAACCCTAAACTCCTAAACCCTAAACCCTAAACCCTAAACTCCTAAACCCTAAACCCTAAACTCCTAAACCCTAAAACCCTAAACCCTAAACTCCTAAACCCTAAACCCTAAACCCTAAACTCCTAAACCCTAAACTCCTAAACCCTAAACCCTAAAACCCTAAACCCTAAACTCCTAAACCCTAAACTCCTAAACCCTAAACCCTAAACTCCTAAACTCCTAAACCCTAAACTCCTAAAACCCTAAACCCTAAACCCTAAACCCTAAACTCCTAAACCCTAAACCCTAAACCCTAAACCCTAAACCCTAAACTCCTAAACCCTAAACCCTAAACCCTAAACCCTAAACTCCTAAAACCCTAAACTCCTAAACCCTAAACTCCTAAACCCTAAACCCTAAACTCCTAAACCCTAAACCCTAAACCCTAAACCCTAAACCCTAAACCCTAAACCCTAAACCCTAAACTCCTAAACTCCTAAACTCCTAAACTCCTAAACCCTAAAACTCCTAAACCCTAAACTCCTAAACTCCTAAAACCCTAAACCCTAAACCCTAAACTCCTAAACCCTAAACCCTAAACCCTAAACTCCTAAACCCTAAACTCCTAAACTCCTAAACCCTAAACCCTAAACCCTAAACTCCTAAACCCTAAAACCCTAAACCCTAAACCCTAAACCCTAAACCCTAAACTCCTAAACCCTAAACCCTAAACCCTAAACTCCTAAACCCTAAACCCTAAACCCTAAACCCTAAACCCTAAACTCCTAAACTCCTAAAACCCTAAACCCTAAACCCTAAACCCTAAAACCCTAAACTAACCCTAAACTCCTAAACCCTAAACCCTAAACCCTAAACCCGAATCCCTAAACCCTAAACCGTAAACCCTAAACTCCTAAACCCTAAACCCTAAACCCTAAACCCTAAACCCTAAACCCTAAACCCTAAACCCTAAACCCTAAACCCTAAACCCTAAACCCTAAACCCTAAACCCTAAACTCCTAAACTCCTAAACCCTAAACCCTAAACCCTAAACCCTAAACCCTAAACCCTAAACCCTAAACCCTAAACCCTAAACCCTAAACTCCTAAACCCTAAACCCTAAACCCTAAACTCCTAAACCCTAAACTCCTAAACCCTAAACCCTAAACCCTAAACCCTAAACCCTAAACTCCTAAACCCTAAACTCCTAAACTCCTAAACCCTAAACTCCTAAACCCTAAACCCTAAACCCTAAACCCTAAACTCCTAAACCCTAAACCCTAAACTCCTAAACTCCTAAACCCTAAACCCTAAACTCCTAAACCCTAAACCCTAAACCCTAAACCCTAAACCCTAAACCCTAAACTCCTAAACCCTAAACCCTAAACTCCTAAACTCCTAAACCCTAAACCCTAAACCCTAAACCCTAAACCCTAAACCCTAAACCCTAAACTCCTAAACCCTAAACCCTAAACCCTAAACTCCTAAACCCTAAACCCTAAACCCTAAACTCCTAAACCCTAAACCCTAAACCCTAAACCCTAAACTCCTAAACCCTAAACTCCTAAACTCCTAAACCCTAAACCCTAAACCCTAAACTCCTAAACCCTAAACTCCTAAACCCTAAACTCCTAAACCCTAAACTCCTAAACTCCTAAACCCTAAACTCCTAAACCCTAAACTCCTAAACTCCTAAACCCTAAACCCTAAACCCTAAACCCTAAACCCTAAACCCTAAACCCTAAACTCCTAAACCCTAAACCCTAAACTCCTAAACCCTAAACCCTAAACCCTAAACCCTAAACCCTAAACCCTAAACTCCTAAACCCTAAACCCTAAACTCCTAAACCCTAAACCCTAAACCCTAAACCCTAAACTCCTAAACCCTAAACCCTAAACCCTAAACCCTAAACCCTAAACCCTAAACTCCTAAACCCTAAACCCTAAACCCTAAACCCTAAACTCCTAAACTCCTAAACCCTAAACCCTAAACTCCTAAACTCCTAAACCCTAAACCCTAAACCCTAAACCCTAAACCCTAAACCCTAAACTCCTAAACTCCTAAACTCCTAAACCCTAAACCCTAAACTCCTAAACTCCTAAACCCTAAACCCTAAACCCTAAACCCTAAACCCTAAACTCCTAAACCCTAAACTCCTAAACCCTAAACCCTAAACCCTAAACCCTAAACCCTAAACCCTAAACCCTAAACCCTAAACCCTAAACCCTAAACCCTAAACTCCTAAACTCCTAAACCCTAAACCCTAAACCCTAAACTCCTAAACCCTAAACCCTAAACTCCTAAACCCTAAACTCCTAAACCCTAAACCCTAAACTCCTAAACCCTAAACTCCTAAACTCCTAAACTCCTAAACCCTAAACTCCTAAACCCTAAACTCCTAAACCCTAAACCCTAAACCCTAAACCCTAAACCCTAAACCCTAAACCCTAAACTCCTAAACCCTAAACCCTAAACTCCTAAACTCCTAAACCCTAAACCCTAAACCCTAAACCCTAAACCCTAAACCCTAAACCCTAAACCCTAAACTCCTAAACCCTAAACTCCTAAACCCTAAACCCTAAACCCTAAACCCTAAACTCCTAAACCCTAAACCCTAAACCCTAAACTCCT